>CABEGB010001448.1:0-34174 GCA_901521435.1 Crematogaster levior | reverse complement strand
CATTTGAAGTTGAAGCATTGCAATCAATTAATTCAGATGCTAGTAGATCTTTTGAAGTTGAAGTGTTGTTGTTGTTCTCTAAGGAAGCTGCTGGTAAGTCTCCTGGTGTTAAAATAATGTCATGGTCCTGCTGATTAAGAAGTAGATCCAAGTCCTCTTCAGTAACAAGTTTTTCAAGCAACTCTTTTGAAATATGACTAGATTGGAGTCCTGTTTTTGGTTCTGTTCCAAATAAAGCTTTGTAAGGTGATCGTTTAATGGTTCGATGAAAGAGGAATTCTTTTGGAATTGAACAACCTATAGCCCAATTTTTTGTGTCATTGTCAATTAGCCAAGCACGTAACATAGCTTCAACATCTTGATTTGATCGCTCAACAGATCCTTGACTAGTTGGATGTCTAAGTCTACCATTTACAATTTTGCACGTTGGCCACAGGCTTGTTAATTCTTGTATGACAGCAGCCGTAAACTCACGGCCGTTGTCGCTTTGTAGTATATGAGGACAACCTACTTCCAAAAATATTTTTAATAACTCCATTGCTACTTCAGCAGCTCTTTTTGTAGTCAACGGTCGAAGAAAGCTGAATTTTGTCGCGTGGTCCTGGTAGTTTAATAGCCATTTGTAATTTCTATCTGGTGTCGACTGTAAGTCAACTAAATCGACTTGGCCACGATGATCGAAGTCGCTAGATACAATTGGGCAAACAACGATTTCTTTGTTTGGAAATTTTTTTTTAGACTGACATACCGTGCACAGCTTTAAAAACTCCAGTACAACTGAAGTAGGTATTAGGTATTTCGATTTCAAACTATACAGCATTTTATCTCTTCCTCCGTGGCCAGTTGACTGATGGGTTTCCCGAAGTATGTGGTAAAAATTTTCCGTTGGTACTATTTCCACAATTGGATTGAATTCAGACTTTCTCTTCAAAATCAAAGATTTTTTAGTACCTACTTCCATAACATCGTATTTTTTTCCATAATAGTACTGTTTATGTGTCCGTTGCAGTTTAAGTAGTGGTGCTAATTTAAATTGTTCAATGATTGTGACAGCTTCTTCTATCCTTTCGCGAGTCCACAAAGGTTTTTCTTTTTCATACAGCTTGTTCAAAAACGTCCTGATAGTTTTATTAAACTGTTCTTCAGATACAAATTCGGTCAGAGTTTGATTTTTTTCTATATCTGAACTCATTTTTCTACGGTAGGCACTTGATAAAACTCGAAATATAGAAAACAATAATAAAAATGCGCGCAACCTTCCTCGCGTAATGTTTGGGCGCTGACTGGCACGGATGCCAAAGGGGAGCGGTGAGGTAAAAGGGAGTGATAACAAGCGAAAGATAGAGCTGTGCGAGTCCTGACTTGTTTATTTCATCTTTTCACTAAAACAGTTAAGGGATTTGATCAAATCACTTACTTTCTTCAGGGAAATCACCCCACAGAGTTGTTATTTTAACATCTTCCGTGAATTGATCATATACCTTAGGGATTTTGATCAAATCCCTATTTTCATCATTTCCCTGCGACATATATACTATCCTAACATTTCCAATAGTATCCTATGTATGATATTGTAAAGATCGCGCCACTATGTACGTATACTCATTTAAATATAATCACGTTCTGGAAAACAGCACCTACTCTTTTACCCATAGATAGGGATAACCATAAGTATATAACACAAGAAGAGTACTTAGAAACCTGTGTCCGAAATAATAAGAATTATGTATGTATGCGTACAAAGTTTTCTGGTATATCGTGTAAAGGCGGAAGGCATGTATATATCGAGACATCCGAATACACGAACAAGTGTAAAATACGTCAGATTATAACAAATAAAACAATCTGGATAAAGTTAAGCGAGCCGCAATCATGGTTATATTCCACAACAAAAAAGCAAGAAATTACGGTAATTATGCAGTATTACGGACCACCCTTCGATGACCTTGACCTTGACATATGTTGTCAAGGTCATCCTCTTGAATGACCTTCGGAAGGTTTTAGCCCTCGGTCATTACTCGTTAAAAAGTTATAAACAAAAGAAGTTTCACGATACTGTGTGTATATATCTTTATATTACATTCTTCACTAAGCATAGATTGTCCCTATTATTCCTACTGTTGTTGATATTTCTTATAACTTTGAAACGGTATTCAAAAATAAACCAGTATACGATAGGTTTTCGTACAGATAACATTCTGCTCATCCGTCTCAAAATGAATTTCTTGCTTTAACAACGAGATACGATGAATTACACAGGCACACAAAAAAAATTTTTTTTTTTTGACCCGAAGTGCGGATATACTTTTCCTGGTTAAAATGACTCCCTGAATTCGAATCCGAGGCCAGAATTACGCCATCACCCTCCAATTTTTCTTAATCTCAAAAAAATACCCTAAAATCTGCATTTTTCGCTTTGGTTGGATTAAACGTTAGTTAAAATCTCAAAAATTGATTGAATATAACTGCAGGACCATATATTATATGTATTTTGATGTAGTGAGTGTATTGAAAATCATATGCAAAACGCATGCAAAATCCCATGCAAAACGCATGCAAAATCCCATGCAAAAACGCATGCAAAATTTCATATGCGATTGCGAATAAAGTTTTCTTTACTCCTTCTTTCTTTTATCTTCAAACGACCGATGCAATGATTTTCTTTTCCCAATCAGTTTTTTTGGCTCAATGTCCCTTTTAAGCATTCAACAGAAATCTGCCATCATGTTTATGTCCCATCTTCCTTGATATCGTCGTTCCATTTCCTTGATATCTTGATGAAACCTTTCACCCTGTTCTTCACTGTAGTCGCCTAGGTTCTCTGGAAAGTAGTCAAGGTGAGAATCAAGGAAATGCAACTTCAAGTTCATCAAGCAACCCAATTTTTTAAAGTTTGCCAACATTTCCTCAACTATAATCTTATAATCTTCGCTCTTCCAATTTCCTAAGAAATTCTGAGCTACATTCTTGAAACTTAGCCATGCTGCTCTTTCTATATCACTCATTTTTGAGATAAATTTGTCGTCTCTGAATGCCGTACGAATTTGAGGACCATCGAAAATGCCCTCTTTTAGTTTAGCATCACTTATTTCCGGGAATTTTCCTGTTAAATAGTTGAAACAATCGCCATCTTTGTTCAGAGCTTTAACGAACTGCTTCATTAGACCAAGTTTGATGTGGAGAGGTGGGAGCAGAATTTTTGAAGGATCAACTAAGGGTTCAGAAATAACATTTTTTGTCCCCGGAGTAAAGTCAGTTCTATTTGGCCAGACTTTCTGTTCATAGTGTTTCTTCCTATCTCTGCTATCCCATAAACACAAGAAACAGGGATATTTCGTGAATCCGGATTGCTGCCCAAGTAATAAAGTTATAATCTTAAGATCCCCGCATATTTGCCATTGATGTTCAGCAAACTTTATTTTCTCCAATACTATTCGTAAATTCTGGTACGTTTCTTTTTATGCACTCACGCATTACACACATCGCATGTAGCAATCAGCTGATTGCAGCGTTCAACGGCCGGCGAACCGGAACAACTTTTTGTTATTAAAGTAATGTTTATTTTAAGAAATCGTATTCCTAACATAATTCTAAGACACTTTCTTCAAAATTTTATTTAAAGCATAATTTTATGTCATAAAATTAAAATAGCGACTCACGCGGTAATCACCCGTCGGGCGGTCAACTGAACCCGCGTTACGCTCGCGGTGCGCCGCTCCTGCCTGCCTTCTGTACTCGACGCGTGATTTCCTAACTATTTTTGCTTATAACTCGAAAACTACGCTTCAAATCAAATTTTGATAAAGGAAAAATCGTCTTAGAATTGTGTCAGGAATATGTCATTTTACAGATGGAAGGTTATCCTGGATCACCCTGTATATGTATATATGTATTAAAAGAAAAATTATATTAAATAAAAATTCGAAATAATTTTTAATTTTTTGTAAATAATTTTTAATTTTATATTTTTACATTATTTGTTTTTCTTTTTTAAATTAAACTTTCGAACTATTTTTATTTAATATAATTTTTCTTTTAATACATATACTAGAAATTTTAAAATATATATTTTATTTCAAAAAGTTTTATTAAGTTGGGGCAACGTTGTAATACCATAATTTTTTTTAAAATTAAAACAATTATGTATAACTTTTTGTGAAAATATTAAATTTTTATTTTCAAATAGCATAATTTCTGGATATCAGTATTTTAGTAGGATATAAAAAAAATTAAAACAACTATTTTTTATAGTATTTTGTAACATTTTTTATAAAAATTGTAACGATGCACCCCAAAATATAGCATCGTTCCGCCGGAAATAACAACCATCGAAACCGGCAATTGGGGCGCGGTGCGCCCCACATTATTTTTTAATACTTTGTAAAGCGGATCGCTAGAGGCACACAGCTTCGCGATATTCGACGCCGAACGATCACGGGAAAACCCGACCGCCGCCGAACACCAGCACGAACGTTTTCCCTACTCAGAGCCGACACACGTACTCCGGGTGGAAGAATTTCCCTTCCCCATTTCCTCGCACTTTTCCGGTATAAAAAGGGACCCAAAAAGATCTCGATACCGATTCCGGAGCTTGTCAGCCACGCCAGCCGACGCTACCAGCCGACGCTAATAAGCTAATCCTGAACCAGTTCCCGAAAGCAGCAAGAACCAGGGAGTCGAGTGTACTCGGTTTCCGCCGAGCGTTCTCGGCAGCTGCTTCCTAGACACGAAACTCTCCGGTTACCAACGCCCGGGGTGGAGAGTACTCCGCCTCCGCCGAGCGTTCTCGGCCGCTGCCAACCGTAGATCCTAACGCTATACGGGACGTGGGGTAGAGCGTACTCTGCCTCCGCCGAGGGTTCTCGGTTCCCGTGCACGCACCGACCATCTGTGCCCTTCCCAGAGACATCGAATAGAGCGCAGTATAGTGTTCTCTGCTACCGCCGAGTGTTCTCGGTCCGATCGTCTCATCCTAGTACGCCCCGCGAACTTCCGAATCTCCGACCGCGCACTGTGCTGACGAGAGCGTTTGCTCAGTTTAAAATCCTCTACAGGTAACTATTCTTAACCGATTTTAATGAATAAAAACTCAAAATATTCATCACAAAATTTATAAAAGATTGATGTGGGTGGATTTTTGAAAAAAAAATAGAATAATTTTTAAAAGCTCTGTTTTAAACAAAATTAAATTAAAAATTGAAATCATGTTTTAATTCTTGACGGCATACATTTTTCAGATTAACGGTTATTCACGATAATTATTATACTAATGTTTTCGGGGTCGCTGATTACGAATTTGAAGTCGATTTTCAAAAATTCAAAATGGCAACTTCAATATGGTGGACGAATTTTGTAAAAATTCATTGGATTCGCTTGAAATTAGTTACTCGGGGGTTTTTGGGGTCGCTGATTACGAATTTGAAGTCAGTTTTCAAAAATTGAAAATGGCGGATTCAATATGGCGGACGAATTTTTATAAAATTATACGATTTGCTTGAATTCATTACTCGGGGTTTTTGGGGTCGCTGATTACGAATTTAAAGTCCTTTTTTAAAAATTCAAAATGGAGGACTCAATATGACGGACAAATTTTCATAAAATTATCTAATTTGCTTGAAACTCATTACTCCGTGGTTTTTTGGGTTGCTGACTACGAATCTGAAGTCAGTTTTCAAAAATTTAATGCGACAGATCCAATAAAGCGAAAGAATTTTTAGAAATTCATCGGATTGAGTTTCTTATCGTAAAATTCCTGCTCTCAGCATGACCCAGGGTCAACGACAAGGACGCGGCAGGATCTGACCCCTTCGGGGTGCTGTATTTACGTGAGTCCCCTTGCCTCTCACGTGCGTGCGTGCGTGCGTGCGTGCGTGTGTGTGTGTGTGTCTGGGGGTATGTGCGGGCTCGTGTGTGTATGTGTGTGTTTGTGTACATGTGCATGTGTATGGGTGCTCAATATACCCAAATTTCGAATCAAAGTAGCAATTCTTTGGCTTCATCGTCCAATTCTAACTTCGACTGTTTCGTTTTTCGTCTTATACTTGATATAAAAGGATCTGATGAGACTAGCAGCTTGTGGATCAGATCGGTATTCGTATGAACACGACTAGTTTTTCGCGTGTGGAATTGACGAAAATACTTCAAGTCTTTATTTCTCGACTCCTGTGCTTCTTCGGTCAATGTTCCGATTGGTACAAGAAACGACTGAATAATTTCAGCGCCATGGACGAGAATTTTGTGCACAGAAGCGGGCATATTATACCATTTATAAAGCTCAATATACCTTCTAGCCGTATTCATCGCATAGTCGCCAAATTTATGTGGGTCAATTTGTGAGCCGCAAGCAAGCACTTGCAAAATAATTCCGAAACTGCGGATCAGCCTTTCATCAACTCCAGTGATCGCAGCAGTTACTTCAGGATTCTGGAAGAATCTCCTAGCAGTATTACCATCGTTCGTGTTACCAGAACTATGCATTGGTAAATCTACTAGAAGTCCTGTTTTTTCTTTAAATTCCTTCTGAATTCTCTTTTTTTCTTCTTGCATCAGTGCCTTTTCGTCAGTAGTTTTTGCTTGCCATTTACAAAAACGTAACCTATATGCAATATTCAACACATTTTCCATGAAGCGAATTTTAGCATGAAATGAGGAAACGCCATACTGAAAATTGTCCTCCTTCTTTCCTTTTTCCATCACCTTCTGCAAATCGTTCATTTCACTTGGTTTTGCATTACAGATGCAACAGGTTGCAGGAGAAGAAGTACCAGTTAAAACAGTGCACACTTTCCCATCAACCATAGTCATCATTAGTATGTGGTGGATTTTTATTCTACCGACTTCAGATGGCACATCAGATGGAGATAGTTTGCTAATGGCCTCTTTAATTTCTGACACTAACAGTAAGGTGTTTTCGGGAGTTTCCTTTTCATACTGAAAACTTAGCGGTCGACAGTATCTCGTGGAACCTGGCTGAGGATTACGCCAAATTGCGATTTTATTTTCGTCGCTATCCGTTTCCAAAACCAATGGAACAAGAGAGGCCATAAATATACTTTCATCTGAAGTAGTACCGTCTGAAAATATTTGCTTATAGCGACTGTGATCAGATGAACCATCACATCCCCATTTTGAAGTGAGGTGCAAGACGAGTTCGGTCTCGTTGTTTTTTTCAAGTGATGAAAGCACTTCTGGCATTTTGAAGATGCGAGTGGCTGTGTGGTCAAGTAAATTTTGAATATTAACTTTCGCACCTTTTTCCGTTATGGATAACCCTTGCGATGGATAGCACATCTCCTTAGCTGTACTTACTTTCTTATAAGGCATGAAAAGGTTTGCATTTTTCTCGTGTATTTTCATTTTCATTATCTCATACTGCCACTGAGAAAGTTTAAGGTCTTCCATTAACGCAATGCATTCTTCAGCCGTAAAAGGGATGACTTCGTCTGTTTCAGGAACCTCACTGCCACCTAAAATATTGTCAATTTGTTTGATGAGATGTTTCCGTCCCGAGTCTCTAAGATTTTTATAAAATGCATTTTTTATTTCTTCCGGTGATAAACTATCTGTAATAGATATAATTTTTTTGCGCTTTGTCGATATCGAGCTGCTTTCAAAATCACTGCTTGTAGGCCTTCCTCGCTTAGGAGTTTCTTCAAAACTCACTCGAAACTCGCCACTTAACCAAGCAGAAAATTTTTGTCGAAAAACATCTATTTTGTAGAAAACATTAGCGAACTTGCGTTTGAATGTTGGGTAAAAAAGATTCTCCAATTTTTTCTTAACGATACTAAATTCATCTTCAGTTAAGACATAATTTAATTTTATAAAGCTCTCTAAGCAACTAATATTTCTATCCGAAGAATTTAATTTCAGTAATTCTTCACACAGAATGCTGTTCTTGATGGTAAACGAACTCATTTTCTACATAATTCGAAGGGCACGTAAACAGCAAAGTATTTCTGTCAAAATTTTGAGTATAATTGGTGTAACGCACAGCGTATGTGAATTACTTATAAGCTTCAATGAAACACACTTTCCTAGCGACTTTATCACAGTAGGTGTTCCGCGCTGTGCGGCACGTAGCGGCAAATAATGAACTTCGCGATCGACAGATAACAAATTCCAGTGTCCGTTTGCAAGGACGCTTTAGGCGCTTGAACCAATAAAATTCGCTAGGAAAATGCGCTTTTTAATAGCTCATGCCAAACCTTATGCCAGAAAACAACCAAACCTTATGCCAGAAAACAACCCTTACCAACATGAAGTAAGAGAGTACTTCTCGAAATATTCGGAATAAAAAATAGAACTTTATGCACAAATAACATATTATTTAGATACATGCGTATATTATATCGGGGTTTTTGAGATCGCTGATTATGAATCTGAAATTATACTTCATAAATTCAAGATGGCAGAATCAACATGGCGAAACAAAATGTTGAAATTTCCTTTATTTAAAGTCGCTGATGCAGAATCCGACATCTGATTTTCAAAATTTAAAATGGCGGATAAAAAAGTTTAAAATGTTACAAGTCACCTAAATATTACTGTTTTACTATTGTTATATTTTAAAATATTAAAAAAAACCGTTATTTTTAACCCTCTGTAACATCGGAACAGGGCACGTATTGATTAACAGTTGTACCAGACAATATCGGTGGTCAACTCGTTATATATAACATGTTTTAAGTATAAAATTATTTGATATAAATGGGTTCCAAGTATTTTAAGGGGTAGCTTAACGTTTAAGAGCAACAAAAATCATGGGAAATTGCTTTTAAAATAAGAATAAAATTATGCTATTTTGATGTATTTTAAGGGGTTCCTTAATTTTTAAGGGGCAACAAAAATTAGGCTAACTTAAGGGCTTCCTTGGCTTTAATTGGTTGTAAAACCCCCCCTTAAGGGCTTCCTTGGCTTGAATGGGTTGTAAAACCCTTATGGGCGTCATTTTTATCGTTTCTGTTCTGGTACTAACTATCTAAACCCGGAAATATCAAATAAAATAAAACAAATATCAGTAATTTTTCAGTAATTTCAGTAATTGTATTAAATTTTAGCACACCATATTAAACCTATCATTTTGAATTTCAAAATTCTGATCAGATTCCTAATTATAGGCAACATTATTCAAAAATTGCCAAAAGTACAAAACATTACAGCAAACATTATTTTTATAACTTATTTAACAATAATTAGAAAAAAAATAAAATTATGTACAATGGGGGGGGGTATTGAGAGGCCTAATCCGCTACGTAATTTAAGTACAGCCCCTTATACGTAACTGATAATAGTACACAACCTAACAAAGATTGAGACAGCTTGTGAAGAATTGCGATATCTTTTACACAAGCTGAATGAAAATTCCAAGAAATCCTCGAAGCCAAACAAAAAACTGAGTGTCGTAGTAGATGAGATAAAAATCAATGGTCGCAGAAACGAATTTCACGTAAATCCGATAAGTTTCTAAGAATTCTTTTGCTTTATTGTACCTGTCATGAATTTTTGAAAACTGACTTTTAATCAGCGACCCCAAAAACCCCGAGTAATGAATTTCAAGCAAATCGTATAAATAAAAATTTGTCCGCCATATTGAATCCGCCACAATTTTTGACTGACTTCAAATTCGTAATCAGCGACCCCAAAAACCCCCGAGTAATGAATTTGAAAACTGACAAATTCGTAATCAGCGACCCCAAAAACCCCCGAGTAATGAATTTCAAGCAAATCGTATAATTTTATAAATATTCGTCCGCCATATTGAATCCACCATTTTCAATTTTTGAAAACTGACTTCAAATTCGTAATCAGCGACCCCAAAAACCCCGAGTAATGAATTTCAAGCAAATCGTATAATTTTATAAAAATTTGTCCGCCATATTGAATCCGCCATTTTCAATTTTTGAAAACTGACTTCAAATTCGTAATCAGCGACCCCAAAAACCCCGAGTAATGAATTTCAAGCAAATCGTATAATTTTATAAAAATTTGTCCGCCATATTGAATCCGCCATTTTCAATTTTTGAAAACTGACTTCAAATTCGTAATCAGCGACCCCAAAAACCCCCGAGTAACTAATTTCAAGCGAATCCGATGAATTTTTACAAAATTCGTCCACCATATTGAAGTTGCCATTTTGAATTTTTGAAAATCGACTTCAAATTCGTAATCAGCGACCCCGAAAACATTAGTATAATAATTATCGTGAATAACCGTTAATCTGAAAAATGTATGCCGTCAAGAATTAAAACATGATTTCAATTTTTAATTTAATTTTGTTTAAAACAGAGCTTTTAAAAATTATTCTATTTTTTTTTCAAAAATCCACCCACATCAATCTTTTATAAATTTTGTGATGAATATTTTGAGTTTTTATTCATTAAAATCGGTTAAGAATAGTTACCTGTAGAGGATTTTAAACTGAGCAAACGCTCTCGTCAGCACACGCGCCGCGTTATCCCAGCATCGCGCTATCACCATTAATACGGCGATAGCGGGCCATCGCGCCGCGCCGAGAACCGCGGACTTTTAAACGCGCCAGCCATACTTACGGCGAGACCGCGACACCGCGCCGCGCCGAAACACACGCTCACCGCGTGCACCCGTCGTGAGTACCGATCCGCGTTACGCTACCGCGCGAGCCACAGAACATCGAGCGCTACAGCGCGCCCCACGCGCGGTATATCCGCTCATCGCGGAAATTGTATATATGTATATAGTATTTGTGTAATAAATTAAGGTGTTTGTCAAATCCGTTTCGCATTCACTCAAACCCATCGAACTCCGGAATCCGACGAGCTACGCCCGAGCGTTCGAGTCAACGGGTTGTTTTAAAATATTTTTATAAATTTTTATTTTTACTTAGCACAATTTGTTGATATCATTATTTTTGTAGAATGTATAATTAAAATAACTTATAGTTTTTTAAAATAGTTTTTTAGAGTTAATAATACTATACTATTTTGCAAAGATTTTTTGACGCGGACTTAGCACCTTTTTTTTACCTTTTTTTAAAAAAGTAATTTTTAAAGAGATATCACTCTTTTTTGTACACAGTTTACTTACGTACACTAATACTCTTTTGTACGTTTGATACGTTTGTGTATCAATCAATCTATATTATGAGAAATAAGAGAAAAAAAAATAATTTCGCAAGTTCATCAATATCAATATGCAGCTCGTGTACAGATTAATAGTTTAATCATTCAGCTAAATTAGAGATATTATTATGTGCAAATACAATAATAATGTCTCGTCGCCGCTATAACCTAGCTTTCGTTTATCGACGTCACTTACTGTCTATCGATTATCGACGTCACTTACTGTCGATTATCGATCACACTACGTTATTGTAAACGTGTCCAATAAACGACGTCCTGTAGCACATTTCTTCACCCCCCACACCGCTGCCTCCCTTGCCAACACTTTAGCACATTTCTTCGTCCCTCACCGCGGCCCCCCTTGCCTATACTTTAGCACATTTCTTCGCCTCTCACCGCAGCTCCTCTTACCTACACTTCCAGAGCATCGCTAGCGCGATCTTATGTCGAATGGCTCAACCGTACTTCTGAACGGTCGATGAGGACGACGACATTTCTTAATATTTTTCACATTTTGACTTTGCGTCGTAATAGCTCGATTTATAGAGCATGTAGCCCAAAAATAAAAACACTTTTATTATATAATTCGACCCCGCTCTATCGATTAAGATTACTTAGAACTCAATCCGTTGAGCGTATATATGAAAACTAGAAATATTGAGTGCTCTCAACTGTCCGACTCGCGTAAAGAGACACGGGAGCGTCTTGTTGCGGACTTAGCACAAGACACTACCGTGTCTCTTGATCCCATAAATATAAATATCAATGAATAAAATATACATTAATATTAATAAAATAATTTTTTGTTAATTCACTGCTTTAATTAGGCTCATTACTCGAAGTCTACACAATTCTAAGTTAACGCATAATTTGAAATATGGTGTAAGAGTGAAAACGCGTAAAACATAGATTCGCGTCAAAAATTGCAAACCCATGTAAAACCTCTCTTCGCATTGAAAAGTAGAGGCAGTGTGTTTGCCCCCCCCCCCCCTTCGGGGGGCTCCACTACCGAGAAACTACACACATAAGTGTGGGTGGAACTCGCTTCGTGTGGAAAGTTGTAAACTGAGTAAAGCGAGTTCCACTCACACTTATGTGTGTAGTTTCTCGGCAGTGGAGCCCCCCGTAGGGGGGGGGGGCGGAACACACTGCCTCCACTGCCTACACTTTTCAATGCGAAGTGAGGTTTTCACATGGTTGCAATTTTTTATGCAAACCTATATTTTACGTGTAGACTTCGAGTAATAATTCGTCGTATCTCGTTGTTAAAGCAAGAAATTCATAGAATTTCATTTTGAGATGGATGATCAAAATGTTATCTGTACGAAAACCTATTTGTATACTGATTTATTTTCGAATACTATTTTAAAGTCATAAGAAATATCAATAACAGTAGGAATAATAGGGACAATATATGCTTAGTGAAGAATGTAATATGAAGGTATACACACACAGTATCGTGAAACTTCTTTTGTTTATAACTTTTTAACGAGTAATGACCGAGGGCTAAAACCTGAGGGCTAGACCTTCCGAAGGTCATTCAAGAGAATGACCTTTTATTTTGCCAGCATGTTCAATGGTGGGGTTACTTTTTACTCGATCATTACACTGTATCGTAATGTTGCGCTCGCGCCTGGTCACCTGGTACGCAATGAAGATGCGTACCGGAGATTGAGTCTCGTTCCCTGGCGACGCTTGTTGATGCGTTGCCAGGAGAGTTGTTAGAGAGTTGTTATGTTGTTGTTTTACGGAGCTGTCAGATTCAATGGACGCTTTTATCTTTGATTTGTGAATAAATCGTTCGTTGGTGTTAATTACGTGTTGCTTCTTGCCGCGAATCGTGAGTGCGTGCTATTAGTGAGCGAGCACGCAATTTTGGGGGCTCGTCCGGCTCGGACGACAGGAGCCATCCTTTCGGACAGACGCACTTCCGTTTGGCGACGCACGGCGATGTTCGCGGTCACTTCCTCCCCAGTACGGACGAGGAAGAGAGCCCGAGAGGCCACGACGGAGGGAAGTAGTGAGGTGGCGACCCTCTCCGAGATCCTTTCAGAGATGCGCGCGATGCGGGAGGAACAGGCGCGCAGGGAGGAGGTGCATGCAGAGCAGCTACGCTAGCATGATGAGGAGCTGCGGACGCTGCGAAACCAACTAAGTCTCTCCAATTATAAAAATTTTAATTCACACGAGGACGGTGACGCGGAGCGTGCGGACGTGGGTTGCGTTTTAGCGAGCGGGAGCGGAAGCGCGAGGCACGCGGATACGGAGCGAGTTCCGGCGTACAAGAGCGGCGAGCGTTCCGGTTTTAAGTTTAAGCCCGATACATTTGACGGGTCGGCTTCGCTGCGAGAGTTTCTCGTGCAATTTGATTTGGTCGCGCGCGCGAATCGTTGGGACGAGTCTTTGAAGGCGATCGCCCTCGCGTCGAGCTTGCGGGGGAAGGCGCGCTCAGTCCTTGAATCCGTTCAGAACCTTGAAAATTTGGAATTCGCCGAGCTAAAGTCCCGTCTCGAGTTGCGTTTCGGGGAAACTCTTTCGGCACAAACTTGCTATATGCAATTTGCGAGCCGGAGGCAGAGGGACGGGGAGGATTTCGCCGCGCTTGGGGGGGAGTTAAAAAGACTCGCTCGTCTCGCCTACCCCGAGTGCCCGTACGCAGTGCGCGAGAAAATAGCGTGCGCGCAGTTTATTTCGGCGCTCTTCAACAGCCACGTAAAGAGAACTCTTCAGCTCGAGGGGATCTCCTCTCTGAGGGCAGCAGCGAGCGAGCGAAGCGAAGGCCATAAAGACTATTTTGGGGGAGAGCAGCGAGAACTCATTTCAGCAAAGGCCGTTTTCAAATTTTGTAAAGGGAAATTCGTCCGGAGGAGAGGCGAAGGGTTTCCCTGCGGAGAAGGGAAGGAAGGGCGAGAGCCGAGGGAACAGTCGCTCTGAGATTGGGGGAGGTCCCAGAGAGTGCTGGTCCTGCGGAAAAAGTGGGCATTTCCGTGCGGAGTGTCCGTCGAAGGAGGGAAACCGGGTCTAGTTGGACTTCCCGGAGCGGGTTTAACTTTCGCGAGAAATGCTCCGGTAATCGGTCGCCTCGCGTGCCGTTCGGGTGAGCGCGTGAGACGTGGAGATTTTTGTTTTACGGGAAGGTTGGAAGGAAAGCGTTGTTCCTTCAAAATCGACACGGGTTCCGACGTTTCCATTCTTTCTAGCAGATTTGTAGTAGGGGGGAAAGTAGGGTTCCGAACTGAGAGGAACACGTTGAAATACCCTACGGGGGAGGAAGTCCCGGTAAAATCTCAGGTCGTTGTTAGGGTAGAACTTGGGAGATTCTCTCGTAGGGTTCCCATGTTCGTCGCCGATATTTCGGAGGATTGTTTGTTAGGAGCAGATTTTCTGAGGAGGATCAATTTGGAAGGGATTTTTGATTCAGCTTTTGGTAGGGAAACTTCTTCGGGGGAAAAACCCCTTTATTGCTCCCGAATTGAGGAAGTCGAGGAGGAAGGTCCTCTTTTCTTGAAGGAACTTTTTGAAAGGAGTTCCGGAAATTTGAAAGAAAGTGAAAAGGCAGAATTCAAGGGATTCTTGGATGAATTCCGGGATCTCTTTTCCGAAAACATTGTGGCTAGGAACTGCGACGTGGTCGAACACGTCATCAATGTGGAAGGCTCTCTTCCAATCAAACAGGCTCCTCGCCGTATTCCTATTCAAATGAGGGAAGAAGTTGAGAAGAACATTGAAGAAATGAAGAAGGAGGGCGTCATCGAGGAATCACAAGGCCCTTGGATGTCGCCTGCGGTTTTGGTTAGGAAAAAAGACGGAGGCTTGAGGTTTTGCGTGGATTACCGCAAATTAAACGACGTCACGGTGAAAGATTCTTATCCACTCCCCAGGATAGACGATATCCTGGACCAACTTGCGGGGAACTCTTGGTTTTCTTCTTTAGATTTGAAGAGCGGGTATTGGCAAATTAAAATTCGCCTTGAGGATAGGGAGAAAACGGCTTTTTCTATAAGGAGTGGACTTTGGCAGTTCACAGTTATGCCTTTCGGTCTGACCAATGCCCCCGCTACTTTCGAGTGTCTCATGGAAAAGGTTTTGCGAGGTCTTCTTCATAAGATCTGTTTGGTCTACCTCGATGATGTCCTCATTTTCGGAAAAAGTTTCTCTGAAATGCTTGAGAACCTGAGGAAGGTTTTCTCTCGTTTGCAAAAGGCTAATCTTAAAATCAATCCGAAAAAATGTAGCTTCCTGGAAAGGAGCGTGAAGTTTTTGGGTCATATAATTTCGGAACACGGGATTTCTACGGATCCCGAGAAAATTGTTGCTGTGAGAGAATGGCCAATTCCTTACAGTAGGAAACAATTGAGGAGCTTCCTTGGCTTCTGTTCCTACTACAGAAAATTTGTGAAAGGTTCTCGTCTCTGGCAAAGCCCTTATATGCCCTCACGGAAAATCAGTCCCCTTTCGTTTGGGGGGAGGAGTGTCATCTCGCATTTGAGAAACTTAAACATAAACTTCCTTCGTCGCCGGTGCTCGCCTTTCCGAAGGAGGAGGGAGAATTCATTTTGGACACGGACGCTTTGAATATTGGAATCGGAGCGGTGCTGTCCCAGAAACAGGAGGGGGAAGAAAGAGTCATCGCTTACTTTAGTCGCGTTCTTAGCAAGGCTGAGCGGAATTATTGCGTGACTCGTCAGGAGTTGTTAGCGATCGTCGAGTCAATTAAGTCTTTTCGTCATTATCTTTTAGGGAGAAAATTTCTGGTTCGCACAGATCATGTTTCCTTGAGATGGTTGTTGTCTTTCAGAGACTTGGAAGGGCAATTGGCGCGTTGGCTGGAGAGGCTCCAGCAGTACGAGTTCACGGTGTTACACCGAAAGGGGCTGGCTCACCGAAACGCGGACGGGCTTTCCAGACGTCTTTGTGAGTCGGACGGCTGCGGGTTCTGTTCCAAGGTGGAGAAAAACGCGTTGGAGAAGGAGGGGTCCGCATTTCTCTCGTTGGGGGAAGTTTGGAAGAGTGGCGCAAGGGCCAGAGGGAGGACACGAGTATCGCTCAAGGAAGTTACCCCCCCCTTTCTATCGAGGCAAGGAAGTGGGTGTTCGCCCCTCTCGTCTGGAATTGGCCGACGGGGACACCTCGGCGCAGATTTATTTAAGTTATTGGGACGCTTTGTTCTTGAAAAATGGGGTTCTATATAGGAGGTGGACAGCGCCCAATTTGAGATCCAGTTTTCTTCAGCTAATTGTTCCACAGAAGCGCGTAGCTCAAATCTTGCAAGAGGCTCATGATACTTCCTCGGGCGGACATTTTGGAATAAACAAGACCTGGAAAAGATTCGTAAGCGTTTCTTCTGGGCTACCTGTAAACAGGATGTGGAGGAGTGGTGCAAAACCTGCGAGGTTTGCATCGCCAGGAAGGGGTCTGCTGGAAAGGGGAAGTCCCCCTTGCAGGTTTGCAATGCGGTTGCTCCGTTTCAACGGATCCAGATGGATATCTTGGGTCCTCTTCCTCTCTCGAGCTCCGGAAATAGGTATTTGCTGGTAGTTGTGGACTGCTTCACCAAGTGGGTGAAGGCCTTTCCCCTTAAAAATATTAGAGTCAGGACGGTGGCGGAGATCTTTGTGAGCCAGGTGGTCTCCAGGCATGGAGTTCCCTTGGAGGTACACACGGACCAGGGGAGGAACTTTGAATCGAGGCTTTTTGCAGAGCTCATGGATCTTTTAGGAAGTCGTAAAACTAGAACCGCTGCTCTTCATCCTCAGTCTGACGGGCAGGTTGAACGCCAGCATCAGACTATTTCTAACTATCTCGCGAAATTTGTTTCCGAGAATCAGAAAGACTGGGATCGGTGGGTTCCTATGTTCCTCCTTGCGTATAGGTCGGCAAAACATGAAACCACGGGTGTTTCTCCTGCAGAGATGTATCTTGAGGGAGATCTTAATTTGCCTTTGGATCTTTTACGGGGAAGTCCTCCGGAAACGAGTGAGGGCCCTCGTAACCCCGAAAGCTATGCGCGGAGCTATGAGGCGAAGATTGGGGGAGTTGCATTCTTCGGTGAGGAGGCGGATGGAGGTCAAATCTTCTCGGGTCAAAGCTTGGTACGATCGAAAGGCCAGGCGAGTTCTTTTTCAGGAGGGTCAGAAGGTGTGGTTGTTCAATCCTCAAAGGAAAAGGGGAAGAGCCCCTAAATTGCAGTGCAGTTGGGAAGGTCCTTACACGGTCGTTAGAAAGCTAAGTGAGGTAGTCTTTTGTATCCAGGAATCTCCCAGGCATAGGAGGAAGGTGGTACATGCGGATAGGTTGGCGCCCTACTCGAGTAGGCGTTTGGGTAGGGTCTAGGGAAAAAAGTCGGAACCCGTCAAAAAAAAAGGTATGTTTTTATGTTTTGTTCCGAGTTACTGCGTTTTGTGTTTTTTCTTTAGGAAAGGAAGGTGCGAGCCTCAAAGCTGAGAGGGACCGGTTAGGGAGAAGGGATGTTCCTGGAGTTTGGAGCTGGCCTTCCTTCCTGTCTTTTGTTACCGTTAAATTGTTTTTGGAAAAGAAGACTGCCTCGCCCACGGTTTTTGTCCTGTGGTTTTTCCGTGGGACACAGGGCGAATGCCGAGGCAGGGACCTGGGGAGTCCTGCGGGACGTTGGTGCCACAGGGCAAAAGTCACCCCCCTTGTCCGAAGAAAGAAGACTCAAGATCAAGTCTGAAGATCACAAGAGGAGGAGCAAGATTCAAGCATCAAGAGGGACTTGGGCGGCGTTGAAGAGAATTCCGCGGCTTCTCTCTGGAAGCCGGCTGGGGGGCAACTCGATACCCGTGAGGAGGGTTGAGCCACCCTGGAGCCGGTTGGGAGAAGGTCGCGAGGCTGCGTCTCCCTGGAGCCGGTTGGGGGTCTACTTGGAGTAGTACCGCCCTGGAGCTGGTAGGGAGAAAGGAAACTTCTTCTGCCCCTCAAGGATTGTAGGGGCCGACAATCTGAGAAGAAGAGGGGCAGTGTTGCGCCCGCGCCTGGTCACCCGGTACGCAATGAAGATGCGTACCGGAGATTGAGTCTCGTTCCCTGGCGACGCTTGTTGATGCGTTGCCAGGAGAGTTGTTAGAGAGTTGTTATGTTGTTGTTTTACGGAGCTGTCAGATTCAATGGACGCTTGTATCTTTGATTTGTGAATAAATCGTTCGTTGATGTTAATTACGTGTTGCTTCTTTCCGCGAGAGTGCCGCGAATCGTGAGTGCGTGCTATTAGTGAGCGAGCGCGCAACAGTAATTTCGGTAATTATGCAGTATTACGGACCACCCTCCGATGACCTTGACCTTGACATATGTTGTCATGTACTGCATAATTACCGAAATTACGATACAGTGTAATGATCGAGTAAAAAGTAACCCCACCATTGAACATGTTGGCAAAATAAAATTACACAAAGATTGTAAATTGATAACAGCAGATATAATGATAAAAACGAAGAAACTAACAGGCACACAGAACATAGAAATAAAATTCACCATAATTCAATTTCACGGTAGACAAAGAAAACAATAAATATACCCGTAATGATGTAAAAACTGATAGAGAGATACAATTACAACCGATCATTAATAACCCCATGGAATTTACCAAGCTAAGTAGAAGTTAAGTTTAGAAGAGATAAACGACGATGTAATATTGTCGGATATAGATAATGTAACACACGTGTGTGGTATATACAGGGTGATTCAAAATAACCATATGTCCTTAAAGAGACATATTCCTAAGCGTATTCTAAGACAACTTTTCCTTTGCCAAAAATTTTTCCGGAGCTTAGTTTTCAAAATACAAAGGAAAATAGGTAGCGTATCGTGAATCGAGTACAAGAGACAAGCAGGGGCGGACCACTCACCGTTACGCGGGTGTTTACGCGAGGCGCCTGCTACAATCAGCTGACGATACATAAATATGCATACACACACACACACACACCACGCACACACGCAGCAGCTAGACGGACGGACAGACACACACACACACACACACACCGCACGCAGCTGACAGACGGACGGACAGACAGACAGACACACGTACGTACGCATGTACATTTATTCATGCACTCAAGAATGCGTCAGAGAGAGAGAGAGAGAGAGAGAGGAGGGAGAGGAATGTATCGAAGAAGCTTCAACATGTTTACTTACGTATCATTTTGTCTAAACAATTGATTGCTTCCGCGATGAGACAAATTCGTATGGAGTGATTTTATCCTTTTTCTTATTGTTCACGTTTCGAAGCACACAACACATTCACATCTCTGTCACTCACTTCATCGATAAAACGAGGAAATATTTAATGATAACTATTCAGCGCGAAAATTACTCGAAAAAGAAAAACACGTTTTCGACGAACACACGACACACGACGTGTTTACTCGACGCGGCAAGCAGTCGACTGACTTGATAGGTTATCATCGTACGTTCACGTTTCACATTGGCTGCGTTCAGCAAACAGAACAGATCAGTGAGCGCTTAGTGATTCTTTTATTTAATTGGTTTCTGCACTTAGATCCAACGAAGATCTAAATGCAAGAACCAATCATATTAAAGAATCACTAAGCGCTCACTGGTCTGTTCTGTTTGCTGAACGCAGCCAATGTGAAACGTGAACGTACGATGATAACCTATCAAGTCAGTCGACTGCTTGCCGCGTCGAGTAAACACGTCGTGTGTCGTGTGTTCGTCGAAAACGTGTTTTTCTTTTTCGAGTAATTTTCGCGCTGAATAGTTATCATTAAATATTTCCTCGTTTTATCGATGAAGTGAGTGACAGAGATGTGAATGTGTTGTGTGCTTCGAAACGTGAACAATAAGAAAAAGGATAAAATCACTCCATACGAATTTGTCTCATCGCGGAAGCAATCAATTGTTTAGACAAAATGATACGTAAGTAAACATGTTGAAGCTTCTTCGATACATTCCTCTCCCCCTCTCTCTCTCTCTCTCTCTCTCTCTGACGCATTCTTGAGTGCATGAATAAATGTACATGCGTACGTACGTGTGTCTGTCTGTCTGTCCGTCCGTCTGTCAGCTGCGTGCGGTGTGTGTGTGTGTGTGTGTTGTCCGTCCGTCTAGCTGCTGCGTGTGTGCGTGGTGTGTGTGTGTGTGTGTATGCATATTTATGTATCGTCAGCTGATTGTAGCAGGCGCCTCGCGTAAACACCCGCGTAACGGTGAGTGGTCCGCCCCTGCTTGTCTCTTGTACTCGACTCACGATACGCTACCTATTTTCCTTTGTATTTTGAAAACTAAGCTCCGGAAAAATTTTTGGCAAAGGAAAAGTTGTCTTAGAATACGCTTAGGAATATGTCTCTTTAAGGACATATGGTTATTTTGAATCACCCTGTATGTATATACAGGGTGTCCCAGACTTCGCGCACCATAGGTAAATGGTGAGATTCCTGAGATCATTTCGAGACGAAAATTCTAATACCAAAATATCGAGGGTGCTACAGTTTTTAAATGAGAAGGGTTTATAGTTGACTAATCAAGTCGTCCGAAATTCGCGCGCTCAGGCATGGCACACTGTACAGTAGTGTTTTCAAGCCCCAATTCTATTCTTGAAATTGATAATTTTGCATACGTTGTTGTTATAATTGTTTCTTATTTTGTAACGGTGCACCCCGAAAAACATAACATCGTTCCGCCGGTAGAACACCCACCGAAACCGGCAACGGGGCGCGGTGCGCCCCACACCATTTTTAATACTCAAATCATTAGATCGCTCGAGGCATACAGCCTCGCGATAAGCGACACCGAGCGAGCACGGGAAAACCCGACCGCCGCCGAACACCGACCCGAGCGCTTTCCCTACTCCGAGCCGGCACGCGTACGCCGGGTGGGAGAATTTCCTTTTCCCCATCTCCTCTCATTTTTCGGTATAAAAAGGGATCCAAAAAGATCTCTAGACCGATTCCGGATCCTGACAGCCGACGCTACCAGCCGACGTTAGAAGGATAATCCCGAACCTGTTCCTCAAAGCCGCAAAACCAGGGAGTCGAGCGTACTCGGTTTCCGTCGAGCGTTCTCGACAGCTGCTTCCTAGAGCACCGAATTCTTCGGGTAAAAGCAGTGCCCGGGGGTGGAGAGTACTCCGTCTCCGCCGAGCGTTCTCGGCCGCTGCCCGAACCGGAGATCCTGATACACTACGGGACGTGGGGTAGAGCGTACTCTGTCTCCGCCGAGCGTTCTCGGCTCCCGTACCAGCACCGACCATCCGTGCCTATCCACCAAGACGCCGAATAAGAGTGCAACAGAGCGTTCTCTGTTACCGCCGAGTGTTCTCGGTCCGGTCGTCTCATCCCGATACCTTTCGCGGATTTCCAACCTCAAGCTGCGCCATCGCACCGCGCCACGAATCACGGACGTTTAAATCCGACAGCGCGCCGCGCCGAGGCTCGCGCCCACCGCGTGTTCCCGCCGTGCGTCCGAATCTACCGTACGCTACCGCGCGAATCACGGAACATCAGGCGCTACGGCGCACCCCGCGCGTGGTATATCCGCTCGTCGCGGGAATTGTATATATTGTATATAAATTTAGCGTAATAAATTAAGGTGTTTTGTCAACTACTAAATCTGTCTCGCATTTCACTCAGACCCATCGAACCCCGGCATCCGACGAGCTACGCCCGTGCGTTCGAATCAACGGGTTGTTTTATGGCGCCCGAACAGGGACCGGTTACCTGTCCGTAGAGTGAAATACGAATCGAAAATATGACAAAAGAGTGGATATACCGGCTCGGTAAGAGCGAGTTAATTGACGAAGCCGGGAAACGCGGACTCGAAACCGGAGGCACGGTCGACGAACTCCGTCAGCGGATCAGCCATCACGCGACCCTCTGCCCCGATATTTTCCGCACCCCCCAGCCGGACGCGAGCACGGCCCCGTCCACCGCGATAGCCACCGCGCCCACCGACCACGCGCAGCCCCACGTAAAAGCCGTAAACCAGATACGTAAGTGGGGGTGCCACTTTGACGGGAAAGACCCTGTAGCCTTTTTGGAACGGCTGGAAGAACTCAAGACCGCGTACCGCCTGACCGATGACCAGTTATTGAGCGGGTTACCCGAATTGCTAAAAGGGGAGGCCCTTCTGTGGTACCGTAACACCCGCGACCAATGGTTGGAATGGGAGGACTTCGGGAAGGACTTTCGCGACTATTTCTGGCCCCGGCGATATCGACAACAACTGGTGCGCGACATATAGGCCCGTCTCCAAAGGCCAGACGAACCCTACCGTAAGTTCGCCACGGAACTCGCGACAATGATGCGTCGGGCCGGAGGCTATTCCACCGCCGAACAGATAGACACGCTGTACGAGAATATGCACCCGCGCTTCAAGCTGCACATCCCACGTGAGAATATACGCCGGACCGGTGACCTCCTACGGCGAGTCGACGAGATCGAGGGCATCGAAGAGCAATGCCGGACGCGACAGCCCACGCCGAAGCCCAGCGCCGCCGCCGCCACGACGTATGACCGCCAGGAATGCTGCTGGCGATGTAAGCAACGTGGTCACACCCGCTTCGATTGCCGCCGACCGCCCCGCAAATTTTGTTCACAGTGCGGGAAGGACGGCGTCCTGACTAAAAACTGCCACCCGCCGCCGGGAAACGCCGCCGGGACCGGGGAAGAAGCGGCCGCACCCCGTTCCGCCAAATAGAATTCACCCCGCGACCGCACCTAACGGTTGACGTCCACCTATTACAGGTGGACGCACTAATAGACACCGGATCGGAGGCATCGTTTATAGATACCGATACCGCCCGGAAAATCGAGGGCCAGGGCTTCCCACCGGCCAGCACCAGCGGAACGGTGCACCTGGCCGACGGAACGACCGCCGTGACCTGCGGCACAATTACCTGCCCAGTCAGAATATACCGCCGTACACACGTACACACGTTCCGAATAATACCCACACTAGACAGCGCCATGCTGATAGGCATCGACCTGTGGGCCCGGACCCGGAAGAGCATACCACCGCCTCCCCGACCGCCACGCTGCTCCACCACCGGAACATCCAAGGGACCAACAACACACGCCGGCGACGAAGACCAACGCTTACAGGAGTTCTTACGGGAAGAGCTCGCACTATTCCGCGACGTACGGGGCCCCACGGACAAAATCCAACACGTAATCCGCGTGAAGGAGGGGTTCCCAATAAAACAGCGGTACCGGCCCCGCAACCCGGCCATGCAGGCAGTAATCGACACCGAGGTAGAAGCCATGCTACGGGATGACGTCATCGAGCCGTCACATAGCGCCTGGAGCTCACGTGTGGTCATTGTGAAGAAGAGGGACGGCAAACCAAGATTCTGCATCGACTTCCGACGGGTCAACCAGGTGACCGAAGCCGATGCCTACCCGCTGCCACAAATTACGGCCACCTTGGACAAACTACGCGGAGCACAGTACCTGACAACCCTCGACTTAAAAAGCGGATACTGGCAGGTACCGCTGGCACCGGAAAGCCGGCCAATCACCGCCTTCACGGTACCGGGCAAAGGCCTCATGCAATTTAAGGTCATGCCCTTCGGCCTACACTCCGCACCGGCCACCTTCCAACGCCTATTGGACACCATACTGGGCCCCGAACTGGAGCCCCGCGTCTTTGTCTACTTAGACGACATCATCGTCTGCAGTCGCACGTTCAACGAACACTTGACCACGCTCCGAGAAGTATTCCGTCGCCTCCGAGAAGCGCGCCTTCGTCTCAATCCCGAGAAGTGCCGGTTCTGCGTGAATCAGCTGAGATACCTCGGACATGTAATCGACCGCGAGGGTATCCGGACAGACCCGGAAAAGGTAAAGGCGATACAAGAATGGCCCGCCCCACACACGATACGGCAAATCCGACAGTTTCTAGGGATGGCGTCGTGGTATCGGCGGTTTATACCGGACTTCGCGACCGTAGCCGCACCCCTTACAGCCCTCACCCGGAAAAACGCTCGCTGGGCATGGGGGCCGGCAGAACAAACGGCATTGGAGACATTGAAGGCCACACTGACCACCGCCCCCGTACTTGCATGCCCCGACTTCACGCGCACGTTTGTGCTGCAAACCGACGCAAGCACCATAGGGCTGGGGGCAGTACTCACCCAATATTTCCCCGAGGGAGAGAGGGTGATCGCGTACGCGAGCCGCACCCTCAACCAGGCCGAACGAAACTACAGCGCGACCGAGTTAGAATGCCTAGCCGTGCTATGGGGAATCCGCCGAATGAGGGGGTATCTAGAGGGGTACCAATTCACACTAATAACCGACCATCAATCGCTCCGATGGCTGCAGAAGCTCGAATCGCCGTCCGGACGGCTCGGCCGCTGGGCGTTCGAGTTGCAGCAATTCAAATTCGACGTTAAATACCGAAAAGGGGCGTTGAACCGGGTGGCAGATGCGCTGTCCCGCCAACCAGTAGTCGCCAATATCAGGGCAACAACATGCCCCTGGTACCGCCGACAATGGCAACGGACCCACGACAACCCCCGCGAGTACCCGGATTACCGGATCCAGGAGAACAAATTATACCACCACGTGCTCCACAAACTTGACTTTAAAGACCTGGCTTTCGAAGACCAGTGGAAGGAGTGCGTCCCGAAGAACGAAAGAGCAGCCGTGCTCGCCCGATACCACGACCACCCCACCGCCGGACACATGGGCACTGCGAAGACCATCGCGCGTATCGCGACACATTATTATTGGCCGGGATATATTAGCGGGGATGTTTCGCGAGATCACCCGGTACGTCCACCGTTGCGCGAACTGCCTGGCGCACAAAGCCGAGCAGAGAAAACCCCTCGGAACGTTACACGCCACCAACGTCAGCCACCCGTGGCAGCAAGTTACGGTAGACCTGGTGGGACCACTGCCCCGCTCCAAAACCGGGCACACTTGGCTCCTGAACATGCAGGACAGATTCACCAAGTGGGTCGAAATCCGCCCCTTACGACGCGCCACCACCCCCGCCGTCTTACAAGCCTTGACCGAGGCCATCATCCTGCGACACGGATGCCCCACCGAAATATTATCCGACAACGGGACCCAGCTCAAATCCGGAAACCTAACGCGCACCCTGCACGACTTAGGCATAAAACACGCGTTCACACCCCCGTACGCCCCACAATGTAACCCCGTTGAGCGCACCAACCGAACCATAAAAACAATGATGGCACAATACGTCGACCGCCGCCACCGATTCTGGGACGAACATCTGGCCGAGATACAATTCGCATTTAACACCGCGACACACGACGCGACCGGCTTCACCCCCGCGTTCCTAAACCACGGGCGCGAGCTACGACGCCCTGAAGAACCGGCCACCCGAGGCCCGGCAATCGCACCCGCCACGCTACGGCGACACCTCAGCGACGCGTACGAGCTCGTGCGGATAAACTTGGCACGGGCGTTCCAACGACAAGCCAAGTATTATGACCTGCGACGCGAATGGAAACCGGCGATTGGCGACAAGGTTTGGAAAAAAGAACACCCGCTCTCAAACAAGGCGGCAGGGTTCAATTCGAAGTTAGCGCCGAAATACGTCGGCCCACTCGAAGTGCGACGGATCATTTCCCCCGTAATTGTAGACTTGCGAAGCGAGAAGGGGAAATGGTTCCGACACACACACATTAAGGACTTAAAATTGTCACCCCCCTCCGACAATAACAACAACGACGACCCCGGCGCCGACCAGCAATAACAACTGAACAGACAGACGAACGACAGATTCGCGACCGTTCGGTTATCGAAGCAGCATGGAGACAGAAATCCTACGAGAAATTGAGGAACTCCTCAACGATCCCGGGGAATACAATCCCGCGGATCCGGCCATGGGCGCACAGTGGAGCCGATTACGAGGGCCACCGACAGCGGCACCCACCCCGACGGGAAGGCCGATACCCAAGGTTGGATCCACGATTCAACGATCGGACGCGGCCAACCGCAAGAAGCAATCATGGCTCCTGGAGGCACCACCACCGTTACCGAGGAAGCATCAACCGCCGCCGGCCGCCCCGAAACGACCGACTCTGGAACCCGCCAGACCGATGGGCCCATTACCATCTCCACCCGTCACGGTGGAAGTTGCGCCAGGCGTAACCGTGGACGTGCCCTATTTCGCGGCCCACGTATCGCGCCAGTACAAGGCACGATTAGGCGCCGACCGTTAGCATATTCGTTTCAACGCCTGCGGTAAGGTCAGGTCGGTCCACAAAAAGTAAGCGGCAATAAGCGCCTAAAATTCGCGCTATTCGAAGGAGGGGTGTGATGTAACGATGCACCCCGAAAAACATAACATCGTTCCGCCGGTAGAACACCCACCGAAACCGGCAACGGGGCGCGGTGCGCCCCACACCATTTTTAATACTCAAATCATTAAATCGCTCGAGGCATACAGCCTCGCGATATGCGACACCGAGCGAGCACGGGAAAACCCGACCGCCGCCGAACACCGACCCGAGCGCTTTCCCTACTCCGAGCCGGCACGCGTACGCCGGGTGGGAGAATTTCCTTTTCCCCATCTCCTCTCATTTTTCGGTATAAAAAGGGATCCAAAAAGATCTCTAGACCGATTCCGGATCCTGACAGCCGACGCTACCAGCCGACGTTAGAAGGATAATCCCGAACCTGTTCCTCAAAGCCGCAAAACCAGGGAGTCGAGCGTACTCGGTTTCCGTCGAGCGTTCTCGACAGCTGCTTCCTAGAGCACCGAATTCTTCGGGTAAAAGCAGTGCCCGGGGGTGGAGAGTACTCCGTCTCCGCCGAGCGTTCTCGGCCGCTGCCCGAACCGGAGATCCTGATACACTACGGGACGTGGGATAGAGCGTACTCTGTCTCCGCCGAGCGTTCTCGGCTCCCGTACCAGCACCGACCATCCGTGCCTATCCACCAAGACGCCGAATAAGAGTGCAACAGAGCGTTCTCTGTTACCGCCGAGTGTTCTCGGTCCGGTCGTCTCATCCCGATACCTTTCGCGGATTTCCAACCTCAAGCCGCGCCAGAACACCGCGTCTTCGCCATTAATACGGCGATTGACAAGCCATCGCACCGCGCCACGAATCACGGACGTTTAAATCCGACAGCGCGCCGCGCCGAGGCACGCGCCCACCGCGTGTTCCCGCCGTGCGTCCGAATCTACCGTACGCTACCGCGCGAATCACGGAACATCAGGCGCTACGGCGCACCCCGCGCGTGGTATATCCGCTCGTCGCGGGAATTGTATATATTGTATATAAATTTAGCGTAATAAATTAAGGTGTTTTGTCAACTACTAAATCTGTCTCGCATTTCACTCAGACCCATCGAACCCCGGCATCCGACGAGCTACGCCCGTGCGTTCGAATTAACGGGTTGTTTTAATTTTATTGTATTTTATTGTATTTATGTTATAATTATGATAATTAATTAATAGTAAAATATGTCAGTATTGACTTTGGAATACGAACTGTCAAAGCTGTAACATGAAGTGTATCGTAAATAAGTGACAATTTCACATGACAAAATGTATAAAATTAATATCAATGAATAATTTTTTATTTACGGCTGCTACGACTATAAAATTCTCATTTGTAAAATGATCTCTTAAAAAATTTATGTAAATATTCCCTATTAGTCTTATAAACATCAAAAGGACCAATCTAAAATTTAATATTAATAAATAATAATTCATTGATATTAATTTTACATTTTTGTCATGTGAAATTGTCACTTATTTGCGATACACTTCATGTGACAGCTTTGACAGTTCGATGCGTATGTACAATAGTGATATTAAATTTCAGATTGGTCCTTTTGAAATGCTTATAAGGCTAACAGGGAATATTTACATAAATTTTTTAAGAGATCATTTTACAAATGAGAACTTTATAGCCGTAGCAGCCGTAAATAAAAAATTATTCATTGATATTAATTTTATACATTTTGTCATGTGAAATTGTCACTTATTTGCGATACACTTCATGTGACAGCTTTGACAGTTCGTGTTCCAAAGTCAATACTGACATATTTTACTATTAATTAATTATCATAATTATAACATGAATTATCATAATTATAACATAAATACAATAAAATACAATAAAATAAGAAACAATTATAACAACAACGTATGCAAAATTATCAATTTCGAGAATAGAATTGGGGCTTGAAAACACCTTCACTACTGTACAGTGTGCCATGCCTGAGCGCGCGAATTTCGGACGACTTGATTAGTCAACTATAAACCCTTCTCATTTAAAAACTATAGCACCCTCGATATTTTGGTATTAGAATTTTTGTCTCGAAATGATCTCAGGAATCTCACCATTTACCTATGGAGCGCGAAGTCTGGGACACCCTGTATATATATATGTATATACAGGGTGACCCATTTTAACTTAGGCAGCCAAATAACTCGAAAAATAAGCACACTACGAAAAAATGTTTAGAATCAAAATTTCGTCATTTCGAGGGGGACGTACAATGACGTTAAAATCAGCCCCCCCACCCCTCCCCCTGGGCGGTGAGGGGGGGCAAGTTTGAAATCTTAAATGGGAACCCCTATTTTTTATTGCATATTCGGAATCTTTGGCTAAAAACACATACAATTTGTCTGAAATATTTTTCTCGATTCATGATAGATGGCGCTGTAATCGACGAAATTCAATTTCTTCGATTTCTCTTACTGAGAACCCATGCTTACGATTCTGCAATAAATTAACAATAAAAATACTACGTTTTCATTGTTAATACTCGAAATTAGTCTTAAAACAAACTTCTCATTATTTTTTATTACTCATTAATTACTTCTCAAGAAACTGCTTTTAGCGTAACCTGCCCTTTAGGCAACTTGAATGGTCCGAAGTACCGAGACATTTTGGACTTTCCATCTGATGGAGTTCCTCTAAGTATCCCTCCAAAATTTTGTCCATTTAGTGCCAAAGTCACAAGTGTTTATGTATTTTTTTAACATTTGTACTCTGATAAAATTCTGGTAAAATGGCAAATTATACGCCTACAGAAGTAGTCGATATTCTTATAACCTTTGGTGAATGTGGTAGAAATTACAGACTTACTGCCCGTACTTATGCGGAGCAATTCCCAAATCGCCGCCATCCTACTGATCAACAAATTATAAACATTGAAAGGAGATCTCGTAATAATCCACTTCATCGCGAAAGGCGAAGGAATAGACTTCATAATAATAATGACCCTAGATTGCTCGCAGTTTTGGCTATGGTTCATCAAAATCCCCATATTAGTACCCGTCAAATAGAACGAGAACTGGGAATCCCTCAAACTACGGCACATAGATTGTTACGATCAGTCAATTACCATCCGTATCATATTACTCTGGTACAGGAATTAAGTGAGGCCGACTGCGTACTCAGAGTACAATTTTGTAGATGGGCTCTTGAGATGTTAGATCAGAATCCAGATTTTTTTAGTAATGTTTGTTTCAGTGATGAAGCAACATTCATCAGCAATGGTAGTCTCAATAGGCATAATTGCCACTATTGGTCACCAGAAAATCCACATTGGTATCGTGAGGTGCTTAATCAACATCGTTGGAGTTTATATGTATGGGTAGGCATTTGCAATGGCCAAGTCATTGGACCTCATTTTTTTGAACGTCCAATTAATAGTCCAATGTATTTAGAATTCCTCGAAAATGATTTGCCAGCATACCTAGAGAATGTTCCCCTTGCAGTTAGACTAAATTTATGGTATCAACAAGATGGTGCTCTTGCTCATTATGCTCGTATTGTACGGATGTTTTTGAATCAAAGGTTCCCAAATCGGTGGATAGGGCGGGGTGGACCAGTTCTGTGGCCTCCGAGATCACCGGATTTGAACCCCCTTGATTTCTTTTTATGGGGATACGTTAAAGATGCAGTGTATAGTGAAGCTCCAACGACAAGATTGAATATGATGGAAAGAATAAGAAGAGCTTGTGAAGCTATAACTCCTTTAATGCTAGAAAATGTACAACGTAACTTTCGCTGTCGATTACTGTTATCCTTAGAAAATAATGGTGCACACTTTGAGCATCTCCTCCATGTGGAGAGAGCTGATAACAATGCAATCTTGCCTTAACTGGTTGGGTCACCACACGACCTTGCCTTAAGGGTCCAGTCTCATTCGTTGGGTCAAAAAACAGGCATTTTTCATGAATTTTTTGTAGGGAAAGTAAAGAACATATCAACTTGAACCTTTTTCACATGTATTTATAATACTTTGAATAAGTTTGTAAAAAAATTTTAGCTTATTTAATCAATTTCCGGCGGCGTGACACGAGACGACGTACACCACTGCGCGCAAAACGGTGTCTCGTTCCGGAAATTCCCCTGGTCGTAAAATTCATCTGAAACAAAAAATGTCATGCGTTTCTTGTTCAGTAGGATTGTCATTGAGGAATAGACTAGAATAAACTAATTCGGTTAAAAATTTACAAAATGGCGGCAGTTCAAAATTTTTTTTCATTTTTACCTATTTTTTTCGTTACTTTTTTCGCGATTAAAAAAAAAGTATGCTATATATCGACATGATTGTAGTCTATTCCATGGAGAAAACAATTACGCGTATTTAAAAAAAAAAAACATTAAGATTCATTAAAAATTCGCTGAGTTATCACTTCCGGAAGGACGAAAAAAGTGGTTTCGAGAAAAACGCGTTTAAAGTTTTCAGTTTGGTTTTCTCGATGTAAATATTAAAATCGGGATACTTACAGCTAATCATCTATTCCAGGCCCATACAGCAGTCCTTCGGCTTCTTCAAAATTCTTCTTCTTCTTTCTTCTTCTTCTTCATAGAAAAACACGATATCGACCGAATAGTCGACGAATGTAGTGGGATATTAGCCGGCGCTACCCTTGGGAGACGCTCGATGCGTGCTTCCGCACGGGTCGACTCAATGACTTGTAAGTTTTGAATCGTAACGAATATCGATTTGCCCTTTTAGCACAACATTTTAGACAGTAATAGCTATCGAAATCCGCAAAAAAAAAATTTCGATTTTTTTGACCCAACGAATGAGACTGGACCCTTAACTGGTTGGGTCACCACACGACCTTGCCTTCACTGGTTGGATCACCACACGACCTTGCCTTCACTGGCTGGGTTACCACACGTTCAAGCACCCCGAATTGTGAGAGGCGAGGGGACTCACGTTAATCAAGCACCCCGAAGGGAACAGAAAACTGCTACGTCCACGTCGTTGTTCCTGGGTTACGCTAAAAGCAGTTTCTTGAGAAGTAATTAATGAGTAATAAAAAATAATGAGAAGTTTGTTTTAAGACTAATTTCGAGTATTAACAATGAAAACGTAGTATTTTTATTGTTAATTTATTGCAGAATCGTAAGCATGGGTTCTCAGTAAGAGAAATCGAAGAAATTGAATTTCGTCGATTACAGCGCCATCTATCATGAATCGAGAAAAATGTTTCAGACAAATTGTATGTGTTTTTAGCCAAAGATTCCGAATATGCAATAAAAAATAGGGGTTCCCATTTAAGATTTCAAACTTGCCCCCCCTCACCGCCCAGGGGGAGGGGTGGAGGGGCTGATTTTAACGTCATTGTACGTCCCCCTCAAAATGACGAAATTTTGATTCTAAACATTTTTTTGTAGTGTGCTTATTTTTCGAGTTATTTGGCTGCCTAAGTTAAAATGGGTCACCCTGTACATATACAGGGTGTCCCTAAATTCGCACCCACGGAGTACAAGGCGTGATACTTTAGGCTAAAAGAAATAACTTTTTCCTTTAGCAAAATTGCGTGCGATAAGTAGTTTTTGAAGGAGAGCAGGTTGAAGTAAACCAATAGGCGTTCTGGTGTAAGTGGCGCTCAGGGCCGGCGCGCGCGCTTCGCTCACTTGTATCAAATTCTTGACTAGTATTTACAAGTAATGTTAAAACATTAATGCTAAACATAACATAACATAACATAACATAACATAACATTAATGCATTACTATTTACGTTTGTCTCTATTTTCAGATAGATCTACGAAATCAAACATTCTTTTATCTTTTATTACGTAAGAAATAAAAGCAATATTTATTTTGTTAATTATTCACTTTTTAAAGAATACAATATGGAAAAAGATCACCGTTCAGTATTCAAATTGATTCTTATTATTTGAGTCTTAAGTATAATCTAACTAATTATATGTATAATTAAAATAAAATCATAACTAAGATAAAAATAAATTTATAGTAAACTAATTATAACAAAGCATTAATGTTTTAACATTACTTGTAAATACTAGTCAAGAATTTGATACAAGTGAGCGAAGCGCGCGCGCCGGCCCTGAGCGCCACTTACACTAGAACGCCTATTGGTTTACTTCAACTTGCTCTCCTTCAAAAACTACTTATCGCACGCAATTTTGCTAAAGGAAAAAGTTATTTCTTTTAGCCTAAAGTATCAGGCATTGTACTCCGTGGGCGCGAATTTAGGGACACCCTGTATATACAGGGTGTCCCATTTTAAATAACGGATAGGAATATCTCGGATGGTAAGCATTTTGGAGGAAATTTGTTGATACAAAAGTTGTATGGTTTCAAGGGGGACATAAGATGGTGTCATTAATGTGACCTTGAATAGTTGCTTGAAGGTCACGTGAAGGTCACCTTAAATTTTTTAAATGGAACTGCCTACTTTTTATTATATATTCTTGTAGCTTATCTCGAGACCTTTCCAAAACACTATAAATAAATGTTTTTTCGTTAAGTATTTTTCGAGTTATAAGGGTTGAAATAATTTCTTAATTTTACATGAACTATAAAATATCTCGTAAAATATTCACTTTTCGATGACCTTACCTCAATACTTTTATGCACAGAATAATGAGAGGAATCAATTGGTGTAAAGAAAACACATAGTTGTTTTTAAGAAAATGTATGTAATTGTTAGTTACAAATTGCATATTTTTTGTTAAAAGCAACTATGTGTTTTCTTTACACTAATTGATTCCTCTCATTATTCTGTGCATAAAAGTATTGAGGTAAGGTCATCGAAAAGTGAATATTTTACGAGATATTTTATAGTTCATGTAAAATTAAGAAATTATTTCAACCCTTATAACTCGAAAAATACTTAACGAAAAAACATTTATTTATAGTGTTTTGGAAAGGTCTCGAGATAAGCTACAAGAATATATAATAAAAAGTAGGCAGTTCCATTTAAAAAATTTAAGGTGACCTTCACGTGACCTTCAAGCAACTATTCAAGGTCACATTAATGACACCATCTTATGTCCCCCTTGAAACCATACAACTTTTGTATCAACAAATTTCCTCCAAAATGCTTACCATCCGAGATATTCCTATCCGTTATTTAAAATGGGACACCCTGTATATATATATATAGTATATATCGTAAGTCAGAAGTGGGATGGACAATACGTAGTCGATACCAAGTAATCTTTTACAGTATGTATGTATGTATGTATGATACAAATTTATAATGCGAAGATATGTCTGCGTTCTTCTAGCTGGCCGAGCGACGAGCGCACACGTACACAGCTTTTTCCTCGTGTGCGTGATGTAACGCGCCATGTCCGTATGCGCTCAGCTAGCTAGAAGAGCGCTGACATATCTTCCGTCTCCGTCTCTCCTCGCTATAGCTGACACGCTTGGTGATCGAGATTCGAGAATTATATATCTTGCAAGGAAACAGTCAAGCTTCCCACCTGGAATTTAGTTGAATATCATATATGTTTTTATACTCTTCCTACTAATATACTAATATATTTACTTTTTTAATTAATATATTAAAATTAAACCTATATTAATATCATAAAAAATATTATATAAAAATAATATAAAACATAAAAAAATTATACATAAAAATTAAACCTATATTAATATCATAAAAAATATTATATAAAAATATTATATAAATATACTATATAAATATAATATTTTTTATGATATTAATATAGGTTTAATTTTAATATATTAATTAAAAAAGTATTTTAATATATTAATTTTAATATATTAATTTAAAAAATATATTAGTATATTAGTAAGAAGAATATAAAAACATATATGATATTCAACTAAATTCCAGGTGGGAAGCTTGACTGTCTCCTTGTAAGAT